>OZ038381.1:4140969-4148469 GCA_964036045.1 Eutreptiella sp. 'Long Island Sound 2002'
AAATTGACCCCCCCTTTTTTTGGGTCGAAAATCATGAATCTTTTGGTTTTTTTCGATTTTGAGCCGAAAAAGTTTTTCCGGGTCCCGACTCTATGGGGTTTGTATGGGGCGGAGTGGGACGAGCGCTTATGCAGTTTATGCACTTTCCAGCCATTTATGCTATGTTGGCGGTTTTGGCAACCTCGGTGACCCCGTGGGACCCACTCTGAGGGGTGCGAGTGGGGATGTTGTGACAGTATATGCCTACTAGGATACGAAAGGACGTTTTTTGCAGTGTCTAGCCTTGCTTATGGCCGTTCACAACCCGTGCCAAAGACGCGAAATGACTGTTTCCACCAATAATGGCCTAGTGAATGGGGAGGTACACAACCTGCTTATGCAGTTTTTCACCCCGGACAGCTCAAAAATCGAAGTTTCCGAAACTTACTTTTTTGATATTGTGACCACCCAAAATGACATTTCAAGCTATGCAAAGCATGTTTTAGGCCGTATTTTCGTGTTTTTCACCTCATTTGGGTGTTAGGTCCGGGGGGGGGGGGTCTCCCAAGGGACGGGTGCACAACCTGTTTATGCAGTTTTTCAACCCGGACAGCTCAAAAATCGAAGTTTTCGAAACTTGTTTTTTTGATATTGTGACCACCCAAAATGACCATCCAAGCTATGGAAAGCATGTTTTAGGCCGTATTTACGTGTTTTTCACCCTATTTGGGTGTTAGGTCCGGGGGGGGGGGTCTCCCAAGGGACGGGTGCACAACCTGCTTATGCAGTTTTTCACCCCGGACAGCTCAAAAATGGAAGTTTTTGAAACTTGTTTTTGTGATATTGTGATCACCTAAAATGACCATCCAAGGTATGTAAAGCATGTTTTAGGCCGTAGTTCCGTGTTTTTCACCCGATTTGGGTATTAGGTCCAAGGGGGGGGGGTCTCCCAAGGGATACGTACACAACCTGCTGATGCAGTTTGTCACCCTGGGCAGCTCAAAAATCGAATTGTTTTTTTGATACCGTGATCACCTAAGATGATCATCCAAGGTATGTAAAGCATGTTTTAGCCGGTAATCACCTCGCAGAGGTTGTTAGATCAAACAAAGCCAGGCAGGCGTATATAGGGGAAAATGCCACATACCCCCCCATTTTGGCCTTTTTGGGCCTATTCGCGTACCCTACCCCAAGGGGTTGAATTGTTAGTTTAACCCCTTGTAAAATCATTATTTTGTCCAATAAACGCATCCCCCAATGAGTTTTTGGTCCGGACCCCCCTAGACCCCCCCCACTTGAAACCCACTTTTTTGAGGTTTTCAAGGAGGGGGGGGGGTGGGGGTGGGGGTGGGGGGGGTGGGGGGGGGGTCAAAAAATGACCCCCCCTTTTTTTGGGTCGAAAATCATGAATCTTTTGGTTTTTTTCGATTTTGAGCCGAAAAAGTGTTTCCGGGTCCCAACTCCATAGGGTTTGTATGGGGCGGAGTGGGACGAGCGCCTATGCAGTTTATGCACTTTCCAGCCATTTTTGCTATGTTGGCGGTTTTGGCGACCTCGGTGACCCCGTGGTACCCACTCTGAGGGATGTGAGTGGGGATGTTGTGACAGTATATGCCTACTAGGATACGGAAGGACGTTTTTTGCAGTCTCTAGCTTTGCTTAGGGCCGTTCACAACCCGTCCCAAAGACGCGAAATGACTGTTTCCAACAATAATGGCCTCCTGAATGGGCCGGGACACAACCTGCTTATGCAGTTTTTCACCCCGGACAGCTCAAACATCGAAGTCACCTCGCAGAGGTTGTTAGATCAAAGCCAGGCAGGCGTATATATGGGGAAAACGCCACATACCCCCCCATTTTGGCCATTTTGGGGCTATTCGCGTACCCTACCCCAAGGGGTTGAATTGTTGGTTTAACCCCTTGTAAAATCATTATTTTGTCCAATAATCGCATCCCCCAATGAGTTTTTGGTCCGGACCCCCCCAGACCCCCCCCACTTGAAACCCACTTTTTTCAGGTTTTGAGGGAGGGGGGGGGGGGGGGTGGGGGGGTGGGGGGGGGGTGGGGGGGGGGTCAAAAAATTACCCCCCCTTTTTTTGGGTCGAAAATCATGAATCTTTTGGTTTTTTTTGATTTTGAGCCGAAAAAGTTTTTCCGGGTCCCGACTCTATGGGGTTTGTATGGGGCGGAGTGGGACGAGCGCTAATGCAGTTTATGCACTTTCCAGCCATTTTTGCTATGTTGGCGGTTTTGGCAACCTCGGTGACCCCGTGGTACCCACCCTGAGGGGTGCGAGTGGGGATGTTGTGACAGTATATGCCTACTAGGATACGAAAGGACGTTTTTTGCTGTCTGTAGCCTTGCTTATGGCCGTTCACAACCCGTGCCAAAGACGCGAAATGACTGTTTCCACCAATAATGGCCTAGTGAATGGGGAGGTACACAACCTGCTTATGCAGTTTTCACCCTGGGCAGCTCAAAAATCGAAGTTTTGGAAACTTGTTTTTTTGATATTGTGACCACCTAAAATGACCATCCAAGCTATGCAAAGCATGTTTTAGGCCACATTTACGTGTTTTTCACCCTATTTGGGTATCAGGTCGGGGGGGGGGGGTCTCCCAAGGGACGGGTGCACAACCTGCTTGTGCAGTTTTTCAACCCGGACAGCTCAAAAATCGAAGTTTTCGAAACCTGTTTTTTTGATATTCTGATCACCCAAAATGACCATCCAAGCTATGTAAAGCATGTTTTAGGCCGTATTTACGTGTTTCTCACCCTATTTGGGTATCACGTCGGGGGGGGGGGGGTCTCCCAAGGGACGGGTGCACAACCTGCTTCTGCAGTTTTTCACCCCGGACAGCTCAAAAATGGAAGTTTTTGAAACTTGTTTTTTTGATATTGTGATCACCTAAAATGACCATCCAAGGTATGTAAAGCATGTTTTAGGCCGTATTTACGTGTTTTTCACCCGATTCGGGTATTAGGTCCAGGGGGGGGGGGGGGCTCCCGAGGGATTGGTACACAACCTGCTTATGCAGTTTTTCACCCCGGGCAGCTCAAAAATCGAAGTTTTCGAAACTTGTTTTTTTGATACCGTGATCACCTAAAATGATCATCCAAGGTATGTAAAGCATGTTTTAGCCGGTATTTATGTAGTTTTCACCCTTTTTTTGGTGTGTGTTGCTCGCGGTAGATTCTCTGCGAGGTGGACTTGCCGAAGGCAATAGAATCACCTCGCAAAGGTTGTTAGATCAAAGCCAGGCAGGCGTATATATGGGGAAAACGCCACATACCCCCCCATTTTGGCCTTTTTGGGCCTATTCGCGTACCCTACCCCAAGGGGTTGAATTGTTAGTTTAACCCCTTGTAAAATCATTATTTTGTCCAATAAACACATCCCCCAATGAGTTTTTGGTCCGGACCCCCCTAGACCCCCCCCACTTGAAACCCACTTTTTTGAGGTTTTCAAGGAGGGGGGGGGGTGGGGGTGGGGGGGGGGGGTCAAAAATGTCGAAAAAATGAACCCTGCTTTTTTTGGGTCCAAAATCATGAATCTTTTGGTTTTTTTCGATTTTGAGCCGAAAAAGTGTTTCCGGGTCCCGACTCCATAGGGTTTGTATGGGGCGGAGTGGGACGAGCGCGTATGCAGTTTATGCATTTTTTGGCCATTTTTGCTATGTTGGCAATTTTGGCAACCTCGGTGACCCCGTGGTACCCACTCCAAGGGGTGCGAGTGGGGATGTTGTGACAGTATATGCCTCCTAGGATATGGAAGAACGTTTTTTGCACTCTGTAGCCTTGCCCAGGGCTGGTGAAATGCCTTGCCAAAGACGCGAAATGGCTGTTTCCACCAATAATGGCCTAGTGAATGGGCCAGTACACAACCTGCTTATGCAGTTTTTCACACTCGGCAGCTCAAACATCGAAGTTTTTGAAACTTGTTTTTTTGATATTGTGACCACCTAAAATGACCATCCAAGGTATGTAAAGCATGTTTTAGGCCGTATTTACGTGTTTCTCACCCTATTTGGGTATTAGGTCCGGGGGGGGGGGGTCTCCCAAGGGATTGGTACACAACCTGCTTGTGCAGTTTTTCACCTTGGACAGCTCAAAAATCGAAGTTTTCGAAACTTGTTTTTTTTGATATTGTCATCACGTAAAATGACCATCCAAGCTATGTAAAGCATGTTTTAGGCTGTATTTACGTGTTTTTCACCTTATTTGGGTATTGGGTTGGGGGGGGGGGTCTCCCAAGGGATTGGTACACAACCTGCTTATGCAGTTTTTCAACCTCAGCAGCTTAAAAATCGAAGTTTTTGAAACTTGTTTTTTTGATATTGTGACCACCCAAAATGACCATCCAAGGTACGTAAAGCATGTTTTAGGCTGTATTTGCGTGTTTTTCATCTTATTTGGGTATTAGGTTGGGGGGGGGGGTCTCCCAAGGGATTGGTACACAACCTGCTTATGCAGTTTTTCAACCTCGGCAGCTCAAAAATCGAAGTTTTCGAAACTTGTTTTTTTGATATTGTGACCACCCAAAATGATCATCCAAGCTATGTAAAGCATGTTTTAGGCTGTATTTACGTGTTTTTCATCCTATGTGGGTATTAGGTCCGGGGGGGGGGGGGGGGTCTCCCAAGGGTTTGGTACACAACCTGCTGATGCAGTTTTTCACTCTGGACAGCTCAAAAATCGAAGTTTTCGAACGTTGTTTTTTTGATATTGCGATCACCTAAAATGATCATCCAAGGTATGTAAAGCATGTTTTAGGCCGTATTCGCGTGTTTTTCACCCTATTTTTGGTTTGTGTTACTCGGGGTAGATTCTCTGCGAGGTGGACTTGCCGAAGGCAATAGAATTTATGCTATGTTGGCGGTTTTGGCGACCTCGGTGACCCCGTGGTACCCACTCCGAGGGATGTGAGTGGGGATGTTGTGACAGTATATGCCTACTAGGATACGGAAGGACGTTTTTTGCAGTCTCTAGCTTTGCTTAGGGCCGTTCACAACCCGTGCCAAAGACGCGAAATGACTGTTTCCAACAATAATGGCTTAGTGAATGGGCCGGGACACAACCTGCTTATGCAGTTTTTCACCCCGGACAGCTCAAAAATCGAAGTTTCCGAAACTTACTTTTTTGATATTGTGACCACCCAAAATGACCATCCAAGGTATGTAAAGCATGTTTTAGGCCGTATTTACGTGTTTTTTGCCCTATTTGGGTATCAGGTCGGGGGGGGGCGGGCAAGTCGATGTGCATGACCGGCGAACTTCGTGCCTTAGGCATATGTATGCACCGCGCAAACGGCCAAGGCTCTTGTGTTGCACATCCATCTGCATTCACTGCCAATTGGTCCCTGAAGCTAGGGCCCCCACTACAGTCTTCCTGGGCCGTACAAGACAGCGCGCTGGCTAACTTATACACCAGCGTCCTTGTAAATTTGTCTTCCTTTTGTTCGCTCCTGGGGGGGGTCTACTTCTCAGTTGCGCTGCATGGATCAATATGGGACTCTTGTGCGGACATTCTACGGCAGTCACACTGCGTGCTGCCCATCGCGCCTTGACACGGGTTGTAGCCCGCACCCCCTATGCCATAGGTCCCAGCCGCAGGTGTATCGCTTTTCTGATGCCCTCTTTGCCTTCTACGAAACAGCATATCGCCGGCCTAGTGTGCACCTGGCTCAGCCGCTGCGCACATTGGGACGACTACCGATATGCGTCATTTCATGTTTCACACCCGGGTGGGCATCATGACTGGTGCGCTGATTGGAACACCGACTGGGTTGTGCTACAGAGCATCGCCAACCTCCCACCTTCCGGTGGGAGGGGAGGGGAGGGTCTGCTTTTGTCTACCTCATGATATAGTATTGTATGTATGTGCTGCAATTTGATCACTGGCTGATGTTGCCCTCTTTCCCACGCAAGAAGTCACCTGCACATTCTCCTCACAGACTTTTTGCGAAAGGCGCCTAGGGCCGTCTCGGCTCTTGACAAGCTTTTCCTCTCCTTCTTGTGATCTGCATGTGCTGCCTGTTGTGCTGATTTCGTCTCAACCAACACACACGTGACAGCTCACACGTCACCATACGGGGGGGGGGGGGGCTCCCAAGGGACGGGTGCACAACCTGCTTATGCAGTTTTTCACCCCGGACAGCTCAAAGATGGAAGTTTTTGAAACTTGTTTTTGTGATATTGTGATCACCTAAAATGACCATCCAAGGTATGTAAAGCATGTTTTAGGCCGTATTTACGTGTTTTTCACCCGATTTGGGTATTAAGTCCAAGGGGGGGGGGGGGGCTCCCAAGGGATTGGTACACAACCTGCTGATGCAGTTTGTCACCCTGGGCACCTCAAAAATGGAAGTTTTCGAAACTTGTTTTTTTGATACCGTGATCACCTAAAATGATCATCCAAGGTATGTAAAGCATGTTTTAGCCGGTATTTATGTAGTTTCCATCCTATTTTGGGTGTGTTTTGCTCGGGGTAGATTCTCTGCGAGGTGGACTTGCCGAAGGCAATAGAATTTCGGAAACTTACTTTTTTGACATCGTGATCACCTAAAATGACCATCCAAGGTATGTAAAGCCTGTTTTAGGCCGTATTTACGTGTTTTTCACCCGATTTGGGTATTAGGTCCGGGGGGGGGGGGGGGCTTCCAAGGGATTGGTACACAACCTGCTTATGCAGTTTTTCAACCTGGGCAGCTCAAAAATCGAAGTTTTCGAAAACTTGTTTTTTTGATGTTGTGATCACCTAAAATGACCATCCAAGCTATGTAAAGCATGTTTTAGGCCGTATTTACTTGTTTTTCACCCAATTTGGGTATAAGGTGGGGGGGGGGGGGGGGGCTCCCAAGGGATTGGTACACAACCTGCTTATGCACTTTTTCACCCCGGGCAGCTCAAAAATCGAAGTTTTCGAAACTTGTTTTTTTGATACCGTGATCACCTAAAATGATCATCCAAGGTATGTAAAGCATGTTTTAGGCTGTATTTACGTGTTTTTCACCCGATTTGGGTATTAGGTCCAGGGGGGGGGGGTCCTCCCAAGGCATTGGTACACAACCTGCTTATGCAGTTTTTCACCCTATGCTGCTCAAAAATCGAAGTTTTCGAAACTTGTTTTTTTGATATTGTGACCACCCAAAATGACCATCCAAGTTATGTAAAGCATATTTTAGGCCGTATTTACATGTTTTTCACCCTATTTGGGTATTAGGTCCGGGGGTGGGGGGGGGGGCTCCCAAGGGACGGGTGCACAACCTGCCTATGCAGTTTTTCACCCCGGACAGCTCAAAAATCGAAGTTTTTGAAACTTGTTTTTGTGATATTGTGATCACCTAAAATGACCATCCAAGGTATGTAAAGCATGTTTTAGGCCGTATTTACATGTTTTTCACCCCATTTGGGTATTAGGTCCAGGGGGGGGGGGGGGGTCTCCCGAGGGATTGGTACACAACCTGCTTATGCAGTTTGTCACCGTGGGCAGCTCAAAAATCGAAGTTTTCGAAACTTGTTT